>CAKAJA020000666.1:0-46793 GCA_916610235.2 Lasioglossum morio | reverse complement strand
TAACGTATAACGTATAACGTATAACGTATAACGTATAACGTATAACGTATAACGTATAACGTATAACGTATAACCTACATCGTACAACGTGTAACGTATAACATATAACGTACAACATATAACGTACAACGTATAACGTACAACGTATAAAGTACAAGGTATAACGTACAACGTATAACGTATACCGTATACCGTATAAAGTATAACGTATAACGTATAACGTATAACGTATAACGTATAACGTATAACGTATAACGTACATCGTACAACGTGTAACGTATAACATATAACGTACAACATATACCGTACAACGTATAACGTATAACGTATAACGTATAACGTACAACGTATAACGTACAACGTATAACGTACAACGTACAACGTGTAACGTATAACGTACAACGTACAACGTGTAACGTATAACGTATAACGTATAACGTATAACCTACATCGTACAACGTGTAACGTATAACATATAACGTACAACATATAACGTACAACGTATAACGTACAACGTATAAAGTACAAGGTATAACGTACAACGTATAACGTATACCGTATACCGTATAAAGTATAACGTATAACGTATAACGTATAACGTATAACGTATAACGTATAACGTATAACGTATAACGTATAACGTATAACGTATAACGTACATCGTACAACGTGTAACGTATAACATATAACGTACAACATATACCGTACAACGTATAACGTATAACGTATAACGTATAACGTACAACGTATAACGTACAACGTATAACGTACAACGTATAACGTACAACGTATAACGTACAACGTACAACGTGTAACGTATAACGTACAACGTACAACGTGTAACGTATAACGTATAACGTATAACGTATAACGTACAACGTATAACGTACAGCGTATAACGTACAGCGTATAACGTACAGCGTATAACGTACAGCCTATAACGTATAACGTATAACGTATAACGTATAACGTATAACGTGTAACGTATAACGTATAACGTATAACGTATAACGTATAACGTGTAACGTATAACGTATAACGTATAACGTATAACGTATAACGTATAACGTAAAACGTATAACGTATAACGTATAACCTATAACGTATAACGTATAACGTATAACGTATAACGTATAACGTATAACGTATAACGTATAACGTATAACATATAACGTATAACGTACAGCGTATAACGTATAACGTACAGCGTATAACGTATAACGTATAACGTATAACGTACAACGTATAACGTAAACGTACAGCGTATAACGTATAACATACAACGTATAACGTACAACGTATAACGTATAACATACAACGTATAACGTACAATGTATAACGTACAGCGTATAACGTATAACATACAACGTATAACGTACAACGTACAACGTGTAACGTATAACGTATAACGTATAACGTATAACGTATAACGTAAAACGTATAACGTATAACGTATAACGTATAACGTATAACGTATAATGTATAACGTATAACGTATAACGTATAACGTATAACGTATAACGTATAACGTACAACGTATAACGTACAACGTATAACGTACAACGTACAACGTATAACGTACAACGTATAACGTACAACGTACAACGTGTATCGTATAACCTATAACGTATATCGTATAACGTATAACGTATAACGTATAACGTATAACGTACAACGTATAACGTATACCGTATACCGTATAACGTATAACGTATAACGTATAACGTATAACGTATAACGTATAACGTATAACGTATAACGTACATCGTACAACGTGTAACGTATAACATATAACGTACAACATATAACGTACAACGTATAACGTACAACGTATAACGTACAACGTATAACGTACAACGTACAACGTATAACGTACAACGTATAACGTATAACGTATAACGTATAACGTATAACGTATAACGTATAACGTATAACGTATACCGTATAACGTATAACGTATAACGTATAACGTATAACGTATAACGTACATCGTACAACGTGTAACGTATAACATATAACGTACTACATATAACGTACAACGTATAACGTACAACGTATAACGTACAACGTACAACGTATAACGTACAACGTATAACGTATAACGTGTAACGTATAACGTACAACGTACAACGTGTAACGTATAACGTATAACGTATAACGTATAACGTACAACGTATAACGTACAGCGTATAACGTACAGCGTATAACGTACAGCGTATAACGTACAGCCTATAACGTATAACGTATAACGTATACCGTATAACGTATAACGTATAACGTATAACGTATAACATATAACGTATAACGTATAACGTATAACGTACATCGTACAACGTGTAACGTATAACATATAACGTACAACATATAACGTACAACGTATAACGTACAACGTATAACGTACAACGTATAACGTACAACGTACAACGTATAACGTACAACGTATAACGTATAACGTATAACGTATAACGTATAACGTATAACGTATAACGTATACCGTATACCGTATAACGTATAACGTATAACGTATAACGTATAACGTATAACGTACATCGTACAACGTGTAACGTATAACATATAACGTACTACATATAACGTACAACGTATAACGTACAACGTATAACGTACAACGTACAACGTATAACGTACAACGTATAACGTATAACGTATAACGTATAACGTATAACGTATAACGTATAACGTATAACGTATAACGTATAACGTATAACGTATAACGTATAACGTATAACGTATAACGTATAACCTATAACGTATAACGTATAACATATAACGTATAACGTATAACGTACAGCGTATAACGTGTAACGTACAGCGTATAACGTATAACGTATAACGTATAACGTACAACGTATAACGTATAACGTACAGCGTATAACGTATAACATACAACGTATAACGTACAACGTATAACGTATAACATACAACGTATAACGTACAATGTATAACGTACAGCGTATAACGTATAACATACAACGTATAACGTACAACGTGCAACGTGTAACGTATAACGTATAACGTATAACGTATAACGTATAACGTAAAACGTATAACGTATAACGTATAACGTATAACGTATAAGGTATAACGTATAACGTATAACGTATAACGTATAACGTATAACGTATAACGTATAACGTATAACGTATAACATATAACATATAACGTATAACGTATAACGTACAGCGTATAACGTATAACGTACAACGTATAACGTATAACGTATAACGTAGAACGTATAACGTACAACGTATAACGTACAACGTATAACGTACAACGTATAACGTACAACGTACAACGTATAACGTACAACGTATAACGTACAACGTACAACGTGTATCGTATAACCTATAACGTATATCGTATAACGTATAACGTATAACGTATAACGTATAACGTATAACGTATAACGTATAACGTACATCGTACAACGTGTAACGTATAACATATAACGTACAACATATAACGTACAACGTATAACGTACAACGTATAACGTACAACGTATAACGTACAACGTACAACGTATAACGTACAACGTATAACGTATAACGTATAACGTATAACGTATAACGTATAACGTATACCGTATACCGTATAACGTATAACGTATAACGTATAACGTATAACGTATAACGTACATCGTACAACGTGTAACGTATAACATATAACGTACTACATATAACGTACAACGTATAACGTACAACGTATAACGTACAACGTACAACGTATAACGTACAACGTATAACGTATACCGTATACCGTATAAAGTATAACGTATAACGTATAACGTATAACGTATAACGTATAACGTATAACGTATAACGTATAACGTACATCGTACAACGTGTAACGTATAACATATAACGTACAACATATACCGTACAACGTATAACGTATAACGTATAACGTATAACGTACAACGTATAACGTACAACGTATAACGTACAACGTACAACGTGTAACGTATAACGTACAACGTACAACGTGTAACGTATAACGTATAACGTATAACGTATAACCTACATCGTACAACGTGTAACGTATAACATATAACGTACAACATATAACGTACAACGTATAACGTACAACGTATAAAGTACAAGGTATAACGTACAACGTATAACGTATACCGTATACCGTATAAAGTATAACGTATAACGTATAACGTATAACGTATAACGTATAACGTATAACGTATAACGTATAACGTATAACGTATAACGTACATCGTACAACGTGTAACGTATAACATATAACGTACAACATATACCGTACAACGTATAACGTATAACGTATAACGTATAACGTACAACGTATAACGTACAACGTATAACGTACAACGTATAACGTACAACGTATAACGTACAACGTATAACGTCCAACGTACAACGTGTAACGTATAACGTACAACGTACAACGTGTAACGTATAACGTATAACGTATAACGTATAACGTACAACGTATAACGTACAGCGTATAACGTACAGCGTATAACGTACAGCGTATAACGTACAGCCTATAACGTATAACGTATAACGTATAACGTATAACGTATAACGTGTAACGTATAACGTATAACGTATAACGTATAACGTATAACGTGTAACGTATAACGTATAACGTATAACGTATAACGTATAACGTATAACGTAAAACGTATAACGTATAACGTATAACCTATAATGTATAACGTATAACGTATAACGTATAACGTATAACGTATAACGTATAACGTATAACGTATAACGTATAACGTATAACGTATAACGTATAACGTATAACGTATAACGTATAACGTATAACGTATAACATATAACGTATAACGTATAACGTACAGCGTATAACGTATAACGTACAGCGTATAACGTATAACGTATAACGTATAACGTACAACGTATAACGTAAACGTACAGCGTATAACGTATAACATACAACGTATAACGTACAACGTATAACGTATAACATACAACGTATAACGTACAATGTATAACGTACAGCGTATAACGTATAACATACAACGTATAACGTACAACGTACAACGTGTAACGTATAACGTATAACGTATAACGTATAACGTATAACGTAAAACGTATAACGTATAACGTATAACGTATAACGTATAACGTATAACGTATAATGTATAACGTATAACGTATAACGTATAACGTATAACGTATAACGTATAACGTACAACGTATAACGTACAACGTATAACGTACAACGTACAACGTATAACGTACAACGTATAACGTACAACGTACAACGTGTATCGTATAACCTATAACGTATATCGTATAACGTATAACGTATAACGTATAACGTATAACGTACAACGTATAACGTATAACGTATACCGTATAACGTATAACGTATAACGTATAACGTATAACGTATAACGTATAACGTATAACGTATAACGTACATCGTACAACGTGTAACGTATAACATATAACGTACAACATATAACGTACAACGTATAACGTACAACGTATAACGTACAACGTATAACGTACAACGTACAACGTATAACGTACAACGTATAACGTATAACGTATAACGTATAACGTATAACGTATAACGTATAACGTATACCGTATACCGTATAACGTATAACGTATAACGTATAACGTATAACGTATAACGTACATCGTACAACGTGTAACGTATAACATATAACGTACTACATATAACGTACAACGTATAACGTACAACGTATAACGTACAACGTACAACGTATAACGTACAACGTATAACGTATAACGTGTAACGTATAACGTACAACGTACAACGTGTAACGTATAACGTATAACGTATAACGTATAACGTACAACGTATAACGTACAGCGTATAACGTACAGCGTATAACGTACAGCGTATAACGTACAGCCTATAACGTATAACGTATAACGTATAACGTATAACGTATAACGTGTAACGTATAACGTATAACGTATAACGTATAACGTATAACGTGTAACGTATAACGTATAACGTATAACGTATAACGTATATCGTACAACGTATAACGTACAACGTACAACGTATAACGTACAACGTATAACGTACAACGTACAACGTGTATCGTATAACCTATAACGTATATCGTATAACGTATAACGTATAACGTATAACGTATAACGTACAACGTATAACGTATACCGTATACCGTATAACGTATAACGTATAACGTATAACGTATAACGTATAACGTATAACGTATAACGTATAACGTACATCGTACAACGTGTAACGTATAACATATAACGTACAACATATAACGTACAACGTATAACGTACAACGTATAACGTACAACGTATAACGTACAACGTACAACGTATAACGTACAACGTATAACGTATAACGTATAACGTATAACGTATAACGTATAACGTATACCGTATACCGTATAACGTATAACGTATAACGTATAACGTATAACGTATAACGTACATCGTACAACGTGTAACGTATAACATATAACGTACTACATATAACGTACAACGTATAACGTACAACGTATAACGTACAACGTACAACGTATAACGTACAACGTATAACGTATAACGTATAACGTATAACGTATAACGTATAACGTATAACGTATAACGTATAACGTATAACGTATAACGTATAACGTATAACGTATAACCTATAACGTATAACGTATAACATATAACGTATAACGTATAACGTACAGCGTATAACGTGTAACGTACAGCGTATAACGTATAACGTATAACGTATAACGTACAACGTATAACGTATAACGTACAGCGTATAACGTATAACATACAACGTATAACGTACAACGTATAACGTATAACATACAACGTATAACGTACAATGTATAACGTACAGCGTATAACGTATAACATACAACGTATAACGTACAACGTGCAACGTGTAACGTATAACGTATAACGTATAACGTATAACGTATAACGTAAAACGTATAACGTATAACGTATAACGTATAACGTATAACGTATAACGTATAACGTATAACGTATAACGTATAACATATAACATATAACGTATAACGTATAACGTACAGCGTATAACGTATAACGTACAACGTATAACGTATAACGTATAACGTAGAACGTATAACGTACAACGTATAACGTACAACGTATAACGTACAACGTATAACGTACAACGTACAACGTATAACGTACAACGTATAACGTACAACGTACAACGTGTATCGTATAACCTATAACGTATATCGTATAACGTATAACGTATAACGTATAACGTATAACGTACAACGTATAACGTATACCGTATACCGTATAACGTATAACGTATAACGTATAACGTATAACGTATAACGTACATCGTACAACGTGTAACGTATAACATATAACGTACAACATATAACGTACAACGTATAACGTACAACGTATAACGTACAACGTATAACGTACAACGTACAACGTATAACGTACAACGTACAACGTATAACGTACAGCGTATAACGTACAACGTACAACGGGTAACGTATAACGTATAACGTATAACTTATAACGTACAGCGTATAACGTACAGCGTATAACGTATTGCGTATAACGTATAACGTACAACGTATAACGTACAGCGTATAACGTACAGCGTATAACGTACAGCGTATAACGTACAGCGTATAACGAATAACGTATAACGTATAACGTATAACGTATAACGTATAACGTATAACGTATAACGTATAACGTATAACATATAACGTATAACGTATAACGAACAGCGTATAACGTATAACGTACAACGTATAACGTACAACGTACAACGTGTAACGTATAACGTATAACGTACAGCGTATAACGTACAGCGTATAACGTATAACGTATAACGTATAACGTACAACGTATAACGTACAGCGTATAACGTACAGCGTATAACGTAAAGCGTATAACGTACAGCGTATAACGTATAACGTATAACGTACAACGTATAACGTATAACGTATAACGTATAACGTATAACGTATAACGTATAACGTACAACGTATAACGTACAGCGTATAACGTACAGCGTATAACGTACAGCGTATAACGTATAACGTATAACGTATACCGTATACCGTATAACGTATAACGTATAACGTATAACGTATAACGTATAACGTACATCGTACAACGTGTAACGTATAACATATAACGTACTACATATAACGTACAACGTATAACGTACAACGTATAACGTACAACGTACAACGTATAACGTACAACGTATAACGTATAACGTATAACGTATAACGTATAACGTATAACGTATAACGTATAACGTATAACGTATAACGTATAACGTATAACGTATAACGTATAACCTATAACGTATAACGTATAACATATAACGTATAACGTATAACGTACAGCGTATAACGTGTAACGTACAGCGTATAACGTATAACGTATAACGTATAACGTACAACGTATAACGTATAACGTACAGCGTATAACGTATAACATACAACGTATAACGTACAACGTATAACGTATAACATACAACGTATAACGTACAATGTATAACGTACAGCGTATAACGTATAACATACAACGTATAACGTACAACGTGCAACGTGTAACGTATAACGTATAACGTATAACGTATAACGTATAACGTAAAACGTATAACGTATAACGTATAACGTATAACGTATAACGTATAACGTATAACGTATAACGTATAACGTATAACATATAACATATAACGTATAACGTATAACGTACAGCGTATAACGTATAACGTACAACGTATAACGTATAACGTATAACGTAGAACGTATAACGTACAACGTATAACGTACAACGTATAACGTACAACGTACAACGTATAACGTACAACGTACAACGTATAACGTACAGCGTATAACGTACAACGTACAACGGGTAACGTATAACGTATAACGTATAACTTATAACGTACAGCGTATAACGTACAGCGTATAACGTATTGCGTATAACGTATAACGTACAACGTATAACGTACAGCGTATAACGTACAGCGTATAACGTACAGCGTATAACGTACAGCGTATAACGAATAACGTATAACGTATAACGTATAACGTATAACGTATAACGTATAACGTATAACGTATAACGTATAACATATAACGTATAACGTATAACGTACAGCGTATAACGTATAACGTACAACGTATAACGTACAACGTACAACGTGTAACGTATAACGTATAACGTACAGCGTATAACGTACAGCGTATAACGTATAACGTATAACGTATAACGTACAACGTATAACGTACAGCGTATAACGTACAGCGTATAACGTAAAGCGTATAACGTACAGCGTATAACGTATAACGTATAACGTACAACGTATAACGTATAACGTATAACGTATAACGTATAACGTATAACGTATAACGTACAACGTATAACGTACAGCGTATAACGTACAGCGTATAACGTACAGCGTATAACGTACAGCGTATAACGTATAACGTATAACGTACAACGTATAACGTATAACGTATAACGTATAACGTATAACGTATAACGTATACCGTATAACGTATAACGTATAACGTATAACGTATAACGTACATCGTACAACGTGTAACGTATAACATATAACGTACTACATATAACGTACAACGTATAACGTACAACGTATAACGTACAACGTACAACGTATAACGTACAACGTATAACGTATAACGTATAACGTATAACGTATAACGTATAACGTATAACGTATAACGTATAACGTATAACGTATAACGTATAACGTATAACGTATAACGTATAACCTATAACGTATAACGTATAACATATAACGTATAACGTATAACGTACAGCGTATAACGTGTAACGTACAGCGTATAACGTATAACGTATAACGTATAACGTACAACGTATAACGTATAACGTACAGCGTATAACGTATAACATACAACGTATAACGTACAACGTATAACGTATAACATACAACGTATAACGTACAATGTATAACGTACAGCGTATAACGTATAACATACAACGTATAACGTACAACGTGCAACGTGTAACGTATAACGTATAACGTATAACGTATAACGTATAACGTAAAACGTATAACGTATAACGTATAACGTATAACGTATAAGGTATAACGTATAACGTATAACGTATAACGTATAACGTATAACGTATAACGTATAACGTATAACGTATAACATATAACATATAACGTATAACGTATAACGTACAGCGTATAACGTATAACGTACAACGTATAACGTATAACGTATAACGTACATCGTACAACGTGTAACGTATAACATATAACGTACAACATATAACGTACAACGTATAACGTACAACGTATAACGTACAACGTATAACGTACAACGTACAACGTATAACGTACAACGTACAACGTATAACGTACAGCGTATAACGTACAACGTACAACGGGTAACGTATAACGTATAACGTATAACTTATAACGTACAGCGTATAACGTACAGCGTATAACGTATTGCGTATAACGTATAACGTACAACGTATAACGTACAGCGTATAACGTACAGCGTATAACGTACAGCGTATAACGTACAGCGTATAACGTATAACGTATAACGTATAACGTATAACGTATAACGTATAACGTATAACGTATAACATATAACGTATAACGTATAACGAACAGCGTATAACGTATAACGTACAACGTATAACGTACAACGTACAACGTGTAACGTATAACGTATAACGTACAGCGTATAACGTACAGCGTATAACGTATAACGTATAACGTATAACGTACAACGTATAACGTACAGCGTATAACGTACAGCGTATAACGTACAGCGTATAACGTACAGCGTATAACGTATAACGTATAACGTACAACGTATAACGTATAACGTATAACGTATAACGTATAACGTATAACGTATAACGTATAACATATAACGTATAACGTATAACGTGTAACGTATAACGTATAACGTACAGCGTATAACGTACAGCGAATAACGTATAAGGTATAACGTACAACGTATAACGTATAACGTATAACGTATAACGTATAACGTACATCGTACAACGTGTAACGTATAACATATAACGTACAACATATAACGTACAACGTATAACGTACAACGTATAACGTACAACGTACAACGTATAACGTACAACGTATAACGTACAACGTACAACGTGTATCGTATAACCTATAACGTATATCGTATAACGTATAACGTATAACGTATAACGTATAACGTATAACGTATAACGTATAACGTATAACGTATAACGTATAACGTATAACGTATAACGTATAACGTATAACGTATAACGTACAACGTATAACGTATACCGTATACCGTATAAAGTATAAAGTATAACGTATAACGTATAACGTATAACGTATAACGTATAACGTACATCGTACAACGTGTAACGTATAACATATAACGTACAACATATACCGTACAACGTATAACGTATAACGTATAACGTATAACGTACAACGTATAACGTACAACGTATAACGTACAACGTACAACGTGTAACGTATAACGTACAACGTACAACGTGTAACGTATAACGTATAACGTATAACGTATAACGTACAACGTATAACGTACAGCGTATAACGTACAGCGTATAACGTACAGCGTATAACGTACAGCCTATAACGTATAACGTATAACGTATAACGTATAACGTATAACGTGTAACGTATAACGTATAACGTATAACGTATAACGTATAACGTGTAACGTATAACGTATAACGTATAACGTATAACGTATAACGTAAAACGTATAACGTATAACGTATAACCTATAACGTATAACGTATAACGTATAACGTATAACGTATAACGTATAACGTATAACGTATAACGTATAACGTATAACGTATAACGTATAACGTATAACGTATAACGTATAACGTATAACGTATAACGTATAACGTATAACGTATAACATATAACGTATAACGTATAACGTACAGCGTATAACGTATAACGTACAGCGTATAACG
This sequence comes from Lasioglossum morio, assembly GCA_916610235.2. NCBI lineage: Eukaryota > Metazoa > Arthropoda > Insecta > Hymenoptera > Halictidae > Lasioglossum > Lasioglossum morio. The sequence continues at coordinate 34,771 of CAKAJA020000666.1, read as the reverse complement.
TATAACGTATAACGTATAACGTACAACGTATAACGTAAACGTACAGCGTATAACGTATAACATACAACGTATAACGTACAACGTATAACGTATAACATACAACGTATAACGTACAATGTATAACGTACAGCGTATAACGTATAACATACAACGTATAACGTACAACGTACAACGTGTAACGTATAACGTATAACGTATAACGTATAACGTATAACGTAAAACGTATAACGTATAACGTATAACGTATAACGTATAACGTATAATGTATAACGTATAACGTATAACGTATAACGTATAACGTATAACGTATAACATATAACGTATAACGTATAACGTACAGCGTATAACGTATAACGTATAACGTATAACGTATAACGTATAACGTATAACATATAACGTATAACGTATAACGTACAGCGTATAACGTGTAACGTACAGCGTATAACGTATAACGTATAACGTATAACGTACAACGTATAACGTATAACGTACAGCGTATAACGTATAACATACAACGTATAACGTACAACGTATAACGTATAACATACAACGTATAACGTACAATGTATAACGTACAGCGTATAACGTATAACATACAACGTATAACGTACAACGTACAACATGTAACGTATAACGTATAACGTATAACGTATAACGTATAACGTAAAACGTATAACGTATAACGTATAACGTATAACGTATAACGTATAACGTATAACGTATAACGTATAACGTATAACGTATAACGTATAACGTATAACGTATAACGTATAACGTATAACGTATAACATATAACATATAACGTATAACGTATAACGTACAGCGTATAACGTATAACGTACAACGTATAACGTATAACGTATAACGTATAACGTACAACGTATAACGTACAACGTATAACGTACAACGTATAACGTACAACGTATAACGTACAACGTATAACGTACAACGTACAACGTATAACGTACAACGTATAACGTACAACGTACAACGTGTATCGTATAACCTATAACGTATATCGTATAACGTATAACGTATAACGTATAACGTATAACGTACAACGTATAACGTATACCGTATACCGTATAACGTATAACGTATAACGTATAACGTATAACGTATAACGTACATCGTACAACGTGTAACGTATAACATATAACGTACAACATATAACGTACAACGTATAACGTACAACGTATAACGTACAACGTATAACGTACAACGTACAACGTATAACGTACAACGTACAACGTATAACGTACAGCGTATAACGTATAACGTATAACGTACAACGTATAATGTACAACGTATAATGTACAACGTATAACGTACAACGTACAACGGGTAACGTATAACGTATAACGTATAACTTATAACGTACAGCGTATAACGTACAGCGTATAACATATAACGTATAACGTATAACGTACAACGTATAACGTACAGCGTATAACGTACACAGCGTATAACGTACAGCGTATAACGTACAGCGTATAACGTACAGCGTATAACGTATAACGTATAACGTATAACGTATAACGTATAACGTATAACGTATAACGTATAACGTGTAACGTACAACATATAACGTACAACGTATAACGTACAACGTATAACGTACAACGTACAACGTATAACGTACAACGTATAACGTACAACGTACAACGTGTATCGTATAACCTATAACGTATATCGTATAACGTATAACGTATAACGTATAACGTACAACGTATAACGTATACCGTATACCGTATAACGTATAACGTATAACGTATAACGTATAACGTATAACGTATAACGTATAACGTATAACGTATAACCTACATCGTACAACGTGTAACGTATAACATATAACGTACAACATATAACGTACAACGTATAACGTACAACGTATAAAGTACAAGGTATAACGTACAACGTACAACGTATAACGTACAACGTATAACGTACAACGTACAACGTGTATCGTATAACCTATAACGTATATCGTATAACGTATAACGTATAACGTATAACGTATAACGTATAACGTGTAACGTATAACATATAACGTACAACATATAACGTACAACGTATAACGTACAACGTATAACGTACAACGTACAACGTATAACGTACAACGTATAACGTACAACGTACAACGTGTATCGTATAACCTATAACGTATATCGTATAACGTATAACGTATAACGTATAACGTACAACGTATAACGTATACCGTATACCGTATAACGTATAACGTATAACGTATAACGTATAACGTATAACGTATAACGTATAACGTATAACCTACATCGTACAACGTGTAACGTATAACATATAACGTACAACATATAACGTACAACGTATAACGTACAACGTATAAAGTACAAGGTATAACGTACAACGTACAACGTATAACGTACAACGTATAACGTACAACGTACAACGTGTATCGTATAACCTATAACGTATATCGTATAACGTATAACGTATAACGTATAACGTACAACGTATAACGTATACCGTATACCGTATAACGTATAACGTATAACGTATAACGTATAACGTATAACGTATAACGTATAACGTATAACCTACATCGTACAACGTGTAACGTATAACATATAACGTACAACATATAACGTACAACGTATAACGTACAACGTATAAAGTACAAGGTATAACGTACAACGTACAACGTATAACGTACAACGTATAACGTACAACGTACAACGTGTATCGTATAACCTATAACGTATATCGTATAACGTATAACGTATAACGTATAACGTATAACGTATAACGTATAACGTATAACGTATAACGTATAACGTATAACGTATAACGTACAACGTATAACGTATAACGTACAACGTATAACGTACAGCGTATAACGTACAGCGTATAACGTACAGCCTATAACGTATAACGTATAACGTATAACGTATAACGTATAACGTATAACGTATAACGTATAACGTATAACGTATAACGTATAACGTATAACGTATAACGTATAACGTATAACGTATAACGTATAACGTATAACGTATAACGTATAACGTATAACGTATAACGTATAACGTATAACGTATAACGTATAACGTATAACGTATAACGTATAACGTATAACGTATAACGTATAACGTATAACGTATAACGTATAACGTATAACGTATAACGTATAACGTATAACGTATAACGTATAACGTATAACGTATAACGTATAACGTATAACGTATAACGTATAACGTATAACGTATAACGTATAACGTATAACGTATAACGTATAACGTATAACGTATAACGTATAACGTATAACGTATAACGTATAACGTATAACGTATAACGTATAACGTATAACGTATAACGTATAACGTATAACGTATAACGTATAACGTATAACGTATAACGTATAACGTATAACGTATAACGTATAACGTATAACGTATAACGTATAACGTATAACGTATAACGTATAACGTATAACGTATAACGTATAACGTATAACGTATAACGTATAACGTATAACGTATAACGTATAACGTATAACGTATAACGTATAACGTATAACGTATAACGTATAACGTATAACGTATAACGTATAACGTATAACGTATAACGTATAACGTATAACGTATAACGTATAACGTATAACGTATAACGTATAACGTATAACGTATAACGTATAACGTATAACGTATAACGTATAACGTATAACGTATAACGTATAACGTATAACGTATAACGTATAACGTATAACGTATAACGTATAACGTATAACGTATAACGTATAACGTATAACGTATAACGTATAACGTATAACGTCTAACGTATAACGTATAACGTATAACGTATAACGTATAACGTATAACGTATAACGTATAACGTATAACGTATAACGTATAACGTATAACGTATAACGTATAACGTATAACGTATAACGTATAACATATAACGTATAACGTATAACGTACAGCGTATAACGTATAACGTACAGCGTATAACGTATAACGTATAACGTATAACGTATAACGTATAACGTATAACGTATAACGTATAACGTATAACGTATACCGTATACCGTATAACGTATAACGTATAACGTATAACGTATAACGTATAACGTATAACGTATAACGTATAACGTACATCGTACAACGTGTAACGTATAAAGTATAACGTACAACGTATAACGTACAGCGTATAACGTACAGCGTATAACGTACAGCGTATAACGTACAGCCTATAACGTATAACGTATAACGTATAACGTATAACGTATAACGTATAACGTATAACGTATAACGTATAACGTATAACGTATAACGTATAACGTATAACGTATAACGTATAACGTATAACGTATAACGTATAACGTATAACGTATAACGTATAACGAATAACGTATAACGTATAACGTACAACGTATAACGTACAACGTACAACGTGTAACGTATAACGTACAACGTATAACGTACAACGTACAACGGGTAACGTATAACGTATAACGTATAACTTATAACGTACAACGTATAACGTATAACGTACAGCGTATAACGTATAACATACAACGTATAACGTACAACGTATAACGTACAACGTATAACGTATAACGTATAACGTATAACGTACATCGTACAACGTGTAACGTATAACATATAACGTACAACATATAACGTACAACGTATAACGTACAACGTATAACGTACAACGTATAACGTACAACGTACAACGTATAACGTACAACGTATAACGTACAACGTACAACGTGTATCGTATAACCTATAACGTACAACGTATAACGTATAACGTATAACGTACAACGTATAACGTACAACGTACAACGTACAACGTGTAACGTATAACGAATAACGTCCAACGTATAACGTACAACGTACAACGTATAACATACAACGTATAACGTACAACGTATAACGTACAACGTATAACGTACATCGTATAACGTACAACGTACAACGTGTAACGTATAACGTATAACGTACAGCGTATAACGTATAACATACAACGTATAACGTACAACGTATAACGTATAACGTATAACGTATAACGTATAACGTACATCGTACAACGTGTAACGTATAACGTATAACGTATAACGTATAACATATAACGTATAACGTATAACGTACAGCGTATAACGTATAACGTACAGCGTATAACGTATAACGTATAACGTATAACGTATAACGTATAACGTATAACGTATAACGTATAACGTATAACGTATAACGTATACCGTATACCGTATAACGTATAACGTATAACGTATAACGTATAACGTATAACGTATAACGTATAACGTATAACGTATAACGTATAACGTACATCGTACAACGTGTAACGTATAAAGTATAAAGTACAACGTATAACGTACAGCGTATAACGTACAGCGTATAACGTACAGCGTATAACGTACAGCCTATAACGTATAACGTATAACGTATAACGTATAACGTATAACGTATAACGTATAACGTATAACGTATAACGTATAACGTATAACGTATAACGTATAACGTATAACGTATAACGTATAACGTATAACGTATAACGTATAACGTATAACGTATAACGTATAACGTATAACGTATAACGTATAACGTATAACGTATAACGTATAACATATAACGTATAACGTATAACGTATAACGTATAACGTATAACGTATAACGTATAACGTATAACGTATAACGTATAACGTATAACGTATAACGTATAACGTATAACGTATAACGTATAACGTATAACGTATAACGTATAACGTATAACGTATAACGTATAACGTATAACGTATAACGTATAACGTATAACGTATAACGTATAACGTATAACGTATAACGTATAACGTATAACGTATAACGTATAACGTATAACGTATAACGTATAACGTATAACGTATAACGTATAACGTATAACGTATAACGTATAACGTATAACGTATAACGTATAACGTATAACGTATAACGTATAACGTATAACGTATAACGTATAACGTATAACGTATAACGTATAACGTATAACGTATAACGTATAACGTATAACGTACAGCGTATAACGTACAGCGTATAACGTATAACGTACAACGTGTAACGTATAAGTTATAACGTACAACGTATAACGTGTAACGTATAACATATAACGTACAACATATAACGTACAACGTATAACGTATAACTTATAACGTATAACGTATAACGTAAAACGTATAACGTATAACGTACATCGTACAACGTGTAACGTATAACATATAACGTACAACATATAACGTACAACGTATAACGTACAACGTATAACGTACAACGTACAACGTATAACGTACAACGTATAACGTACAACGTACAACGTGTATCGTATAACCTATAACGTATATCGTATAACGTATAACGTATAACGTATAACGTACAACGTATAACGTATACCGTATACCGTATAACGTATAACGTATAACGTATAACGTATAACGTATAACGTATAACGTATAACGTATAACGTGTATCGTATAACCTATAACGTATATCGTATAACGTATAACGTATAACGTATAACGTACAACGTATAACGTATACCGTATACCGTATAACGTATAACGTATAACGTATAACGTATAACGTATAACGTATAACGTATAACGTATAACGTACATCGTACAACGTGTCACGTATAACATATAACGTACAACATATAACGTACAACGTATAACGTACAACGTATAACGTACAACGTATAACGTACAACGTATAACGTACAACGTATAACGTACAACGTACAACGTATAACGTACAACGTATAACGTACAACGTACAACGTGTATCGTATAACCTATAACGTACAACGTATAACGTATAACGTATAACGTATAACGTATAACGTATAACGTACAGCGTATAACGTATAACATACAACGTATAACGTACAACGTATAACGTATAACGTACAACGTATAACGTACAACGTATAACGTACAACGTACAACGTGTAACGTATAACGTATAACGTATAACGTACAGCGTATAACGTACAGCGTATAACGTACAGCGTATAACGTACAGCGTATAACGTACAGCGTATAACGTATAACGTATAACGTGTGACGTCTAACGTATAACGTACAGCGTATAACGTACAGCGTATAACGTACAGCGTATAACGAGTGACGTATAACGTATAACGTACAGCGTATAACGTACAGCGTATAACGTATAACGTATAAGGTATAACGTACAGCGTATAACGTACAACGTATAACGTATAACGTATAACGTACAGCGTATAACGTACAGCGTATAACGTATAACGTATAACGTATAACGTATAACGTACAACGTATAACGTATAACGTACAGCGTATAACGTATAACGTACAACGTATAACGTACAACGTATAACATACAACGTATAACGTACAACGTATAACGTACAACGTACAACGTGTAACGTATAACGTATAACGTACAGCGTATAACGTATAACATACAACGTATAACGTACAACGTATAACGTACAACGTATAACGTACAACGTATAACGTACAACGTACAACGTGTAACGTATAACGTATAACGTATAACGTACAACGCATAATGTACAACGTATAACGTACAACGTACAACGGGTAACGTATAACGTATAACGTATAACTTATAACGTACAGCGTATAACGTACAGCGTATAACATATAACGTATAACGTATAACGTACAACGTATAACGTACAGCGTATAACGTACAACGTATAACGTACAACGTACAACGTGTAACGTATAACGTATAACGTATAACGTACATCGTACAACGTGTAACGTATAAAGTATAACGTACAACGTATAACGTACAGCGTATAACGTACAGCGTATAACGTACAGCGTATAACGTACAGCCTATAACGTATAACGTATAACGTATAACGTATAACGTACAACGTATAACGTATAACGTATAACGTATAACGTATAACGTATAACGTATAACGTATAACGTATAACGTATAACGTATAACGTATAACGTATAACGTATAACGTATAACGAATAACGTATAACGTATAACGTACAACGTATAACGTACAACGTACAACGTGTAACGTATAACGTATAACGTGTGACGTCTAACGTGTAACGTATAAAGTATAACGTACAACGTATAACGTACAGCGTATAACGTACAGCGTATAACGTACAGCGTATAACGTACAGCCTATAACGTATAACGTATAACGTATAACGTATAACGTACAACGTATAACGTATAACGTATAACGTATAACGTATAACGTATAACGTATAACGTATAACGTATAACGTATAACGTATAACGTATAACGTATAACGTATAACGTATAACGAATAACGTATAACGTATAACGTACAACGTATAACGTACAACGTACAACGTGTAACGTATAACGTACAACGTATAACGTACAACGTACAACGGGTAACGTATAACGTATAACGTATAACTTATAACGTACAACGTATAACGTATAACGTACAGCGTATAACGTATAACATACAACGTATAACGTACAACGTATAACGTACAACGTATAACGTATAACGTATAACGTATAACGTACATCGTACAACGTGTAACGTATAACATATAACGTACAACATATAACGTACAACGTATAACGTACAACGTATAACGTACAACGTATAACGTACAACGTACAACGTATAACGTACAACGTATAACGTACAACGTACAACGTGTATCGTATAACCTATAACGTACAACGTATAACGTATAACGTATAACGTACAACGTATAACGTACAACGTACAACGTACAACGTGTAACGTATAACGAATAACGTCCAACGTATAACGTACAACGTACAACGTATAACATACAACGTATAACGTACAACGTATAACGTACAACGTATAACGTACATCGTATAACGTACAACGTACAACGTGTAACGTATAACGTATAACGTGTGACGTCTAACGTATAACGTACAGCGTATAACGTACAGCGTATAACGTACAGCGTATAACGAGTGACGTATAACGTATAACGTACAGCGTATAACGTACAGCGTATAACGTATAACGTATAAGGTATAACGTACAGCGTATAACGTATAACGTATAACGTATAACGTATAACGTATAACGTATAACGTATAACGTATAACGTATAACGTATAACGTATAACGTATAACGTATAACGTATAACGTATAACGTATAACGTATAACGTATAACGTATAACGTATAACGTATAACGTATAACGTATAACGTATAACGTATAACGTATAACGTATAACGTACAGCGTATAACGTACAGCGTATAACGTATAACGTACAACGTGTAACGTATAAGTTATAACGTACAACGTATAACGTGTAACGTATAACATATAACGTACAACATATAACGTACAACGTATAACGTATAACGTATAACGTATAACGTATAACGTATAACGTATAACGTATAACGTACATCGTACAACGTGTAACGTATAACATATAACGTACAACATATAACGTACAACGTATAACGTACAACGTATAACGTACAACGTACAACGTATAACGTACAACGTATAACGTACAACGTACAACGTGTATCGTATAACCTATAACGTATATCGTATAACGTATAACGTATAACGTATAACGTACAACGTATAACGTATACCGTATACCGTATAACGTATAACGTATAACGTATAACGTATAACGTATAACGTATAACGTATAACGTATAACGTGTATCGTATAACCTATAACGTATATCGTATAACGTATAACGTATAACGTATAACGTACAACGTATAACGTATACCGTATACCGTATAACGTATAACGTATAACGTATAACGTATAACGTATAACGTATAACGTATAACGTACATCGTACAACGTGTCACGTATAACATATAACGTACAACATATAACGTACAACGTATAACGTACAACGTATAACGTACAACGTATAACGTACAACGTATAACGTACAACGTATAACGTACAACGTACAACGTATAACGTACAACGTATAACGTACAACGTACAACGTGTATCGTATAACCTATAACGTACAACGTATAACGTATAACGTATAACGTATAACGTATAACGTATAACGTACAGCGTATAACGTATAACATACAACGTATAACGTACAACGTATAACGTATAACGTACAACGTATAACGTACAACGTATAACGTACAACGTACAACGTGTAACGTATAACGTATAACGTATAACGTACAGCGTATAACGTACAGCGTATAACGTACAGCGTATAACGTACAGCGTATAACGTACAGCGTATAACGTATAACGTATAACGTGTGACGTCTAACGTATAACGTACAGCGTATAACGTACAGCGTATAACGTACAGCGTATAACGAGTGACGTATAACGTATAACGTACAGCGTATAACGTACAGCGTATAACGTATAACGTATAAGGTATAACGTACAGCGTATAACGTACAACGTATAACGTATAACGTATAACGTACAGCGTATAACGTACAGCGTATAACGTATAACGTATAACGTATAACGTATAACGTACAACGTATAACGTATAACGTACAGCGTATAACGTATAACGTACAACGTATAACGTACAACGTATAACATACAACGTATAACGTACAACGTATAACGTACAACGTACAACGTGTAACGTATAACGTATAACGTACAGCGTATAACGTATAACATACAACGTATAACGTACAACGTATAACGTACAACGTATAACGTACAACGTATAACGTACAACGTACAACGTGTAACGTATAACGTATAACGTATAACGTACAACGCATAATGTACAACGTATAACGTACAACGTACAACGGGTAACGTATAACGTATAACGTATAACTTATAACGTACAGCGTATAACGTACAGCGTATAACATATAACGTATAACGTATAACGTACAACGTATAACGTACAGCGTATAACGTACAACGTATAACGTACAACGTACAACGTGTAACGTATAACGTATAACGTATAACGTACATCGTACAACGTGTAACGTATAAAGTATAACGTACAACGTATAACGTACAGCGTATAACGTACAGCGTATAACGTACAGCGTATAACGTACAGCCTATAACGTATAACGTATAACGTATAACGTATAACGTACAACGTATAACGTATAACGTATAACGTATAACGTATAACGTATAACGTATAACGTATAACGTATAACGTATAACGTATAACGTATAACGTATAACGTATAACGTATAACGTATAACGTATAACGAATAACGTATAACGTATAACGTACAACGTATAACGTACAACGTACAACGTGTAACGTATAACGTACAACGTATAACGTACAACGTACAACGGGTAACGTATAACGTATAACGTATAACTTATAACGTACAACGTATAACGTATAACGTACAGCGTATAACGTATAACATACAACGTATAACGTACAACGTATAACGTACAACGTATAACGTATAACGTATAACGTATAACGTACATCGTACAACGTGTAACGTATAACATATAACGTACAACATATAACGTACAACGTATAACGTACAACGTATAACGTACAACGTATAACGTACAACGTACAACGTATAACGTACAACGTATAACGTACAACGTACAACGTGTATCGTATAACCTATAACGTACAACGTATAACGTATAACGTATAACGTACAACGTATAACGTACAACGTACAACGTACAACGTGTAACGTATAACGAATAACGTCCAACGTATAACGTACAACGTACAACGTATAACATACAACGTATAACGTACAACGTATAACGTACAACGTATAACGTACATCGTATAACGTACAACGTACAACGTGTAACGTATAACGTATAACGTACAGCGTATAACGTATAACATACAACGTATAACGTACAACGTATAACGTACAACGTATAACGTATAACGTATAACGTATAACGTATAACGTACATCGTACAACGTGTAACGTATAACGTATAACGTATAACGTATAACATATAACGTATAACGTATAACGTACAGCGTATAACGTATAACGTACAGCGTATAACGTATAACGTATAACGTATAACGTATAACGTATAACGTATAACGTATAACGTATAACGTATAACGTATAACGTATAACGTATACCGTATACCGTATAACGTATAACGTATAACGTATAACGTATAACGTATAACGTATAACGTATAACGTATAACGTACATCGTACAACGTGTAACGTATAAAGTATAAAGTACAACGTATAACGTACAGCGTATAACGTACAGCGTATAACGTACAGCGTATAACGTACAGCCTATAACGTATAACGTATAACGTATAACGTATAACGTATAACGTATAACGTATAACGTATAACGTATAACGTATAACGTATAACGTATAACGTATAACGTATAACGTATAACGTATAACGTATAACGTATAACGTATAACGTATAACGTATAACGTATAACGTATAACGTATAACGTATAACGTATAACGTATAACGTATAACGTATAACGTATAACGTATAACGTATAACGTATAACGTATAACGTATAACGTATAACGTATAACGTATAACGTATAACGTATAACGTATAACGTATAACGTATAACGTATAACGTATAACGTATAACGTATAACGTATAACGTATAACGTATAACGTATAACGTATAACGTATAACGTATAACGTATAACGTATAACGTATAACGTATAACGTATAACGTATAACGTATAACGTATAACGTATAACGTATAACGTATAACGTATAACGTATAACGTATAACGTATAACGTATAACGTATAACGTATAACGTATAACGTATAACGTATAACGTATAACGTATAACGTATAACGTATAACGTATAACGTATAACGTATAACGTATAACGTATAACGTATAACGTATAACGTATAACGTATAACGTATAACGTATAACGTATAACGTATAACGTATAACGTATAACGTATAACGTATAACGTATAACGTATAACGTATAACGTACAACGTATAACGTATACCGTATACCGTATAACGTATAACGTATAACGTATAACGTACAACGTGTAACGTATAACATATAACGTACAACGTATAACGTATAACGTATAACGTACAGCGTATAACGTACAGCGTATAACGTATAACGTACAACGTGTAACGTATAAGTTATAACGTACAACGTATAACGTGTAACGTATAACATATAACGTACAACATATAACGTACAACGTATAACGTATAACGTATAACGTATAACGTATAACGTATAACGTATAACGTATAACGTACATCGTACAACGTGTAACGTATAACATATAACGTACAACATATAACGTACAACGTATAACGTACAACGTATAACGTACAACGTACAACGTATAACGTACAACGTATAACGTACAACGTACAACGTGTATCGTATAACCTATAACGTATATCGTATAACGTATAACGTATAACGTATAACGTACAACGTATAACGTATACCGTATACCGTATAACGTATAACGTATAACGTATAACGTATAACGTATAACGTATAACGTATAACGTATAACGTATAACGTACATCGTACAACGTGTCACGTATAACATATAACGTACAACATATAACGTACAACGTATAACGTACAACGTATAACGTACAACGTATAACGTACAACGTATAACGTACAACGTATAACGTACAACGTACAACGTATAACGTACAACGTATAACGTACAACGTACAACGTGTATCGTATAACCTATAACGTACAACGTATAACGTATAACGTATAACGTATAACGTATAACGTATAACGTACAGCGTATAACGTATAACATACAACGTATAACGTACAACGTATAACGTATAACGTACAACGTATAACGTACAACGTATAACGTACAACGTACAACGTGTAACGTATAACGTATAACGTATAACGTACAGCGTATAACGTACAGCGTATAACGTACAGCGTATAACGTACAGCGTATAACGTACAGCGTATAACGTATAACGTATAACGTGTGACGTCTAACGTATAACGTACAGCGTATAACGTACAGCGTATAACGTACAGCGTATAACGTACAGCGTATAACGAGTGACGTATAACGTATAACGTACAGCGTATAACGTACAGCGTATAACGTATAACGTATAAGGTATAACGTACAGCGTATAACGTACAACGTATAACGTATAACGTATAACGTACAGCGTATAACGTACAGCGTATAACGTATAACGTATAACGTATAACGTATAACGTATAACGTACAACGTATAACGTATAACGTACAGCGTATAACGTATAACGTACAACGTATAACGTACAACGTATAACGTACAACGTATAACGTACAACGTATAACGTACAACGTACAACGTGTAACGTATAACGTATAACGTACAGCGTATAACGTATAACATACAACGTATAACGTACAACGTATAACGTACAACGTATAACGTACAACGTATAACGTACAACGTATAACGTACAACGTACAACGTGTAACGTATAACGTATAACGTACAGCGTATAACGTATAACGTACAACGCATAATGTACAACGTATAACGTACAACGTACAACGGGTAACGTATAACGTATAACGTATAACTTATAACGTACAGCGTATAACGTACAGCGTATAACATATAACGTATAACGTATAACGTACAACGTATAACGTACAGCGTATAACGTACACAGCGTATAACGTACAGCGTATAACGTACAGCGTATAACGTATAACGTATAACGTATAACGTATAACGTATAACGTATAACGTATAACGTATAACGTATAACGTATAACGTATAACGTATAACGTATAACGTATAACGTATAACGTATAACGTATAACATATAACGTATAACGTACAGCGTATAACGTATAACGTACAACGTACAACGTGTAACGTATAACGTATAACGTATAACGTACAGCGTATAACGTACAGCGTATAACGTGTGACGTATAACGTATAACGTACAGCGTATAACGTACAACGTACAACGTATAACGTACAACGTATAACGTACAACGTACAACGTGTATCGTATAACCTATAACGTATATCGTATAACGTATAACGTATAACGTATAACGTACAACGTATAACGTATACCGTATAACGTACAACGTACAACGTGTAACGTATAACGTATAACGTACAGCGTATAACGTACAGCGTATAACGTACAGCGTATAACGTATAACGTATAACGTATAACGTGTAACGTATGACGTATAACGTACAACGTACAACGTGTAACGTACAGCGTATAACGTACAGCGTATAACGTACAGCGTATAACGTACAGCGTATAACGTATAACGTATAACGTATAACGTATAACGTATAACGTATAACGTATAACGTATAACGTATAACGTAGAGCGTATAACGTATAACATACAACGTATAACGTACAACGTATAACGTACAACGTATAACGTACAACGTATAACGTACAACGTATAACGTATAACGTATAACGTATAACGTATAACGTATAACGTATAACGTATAACGTATAACGTATAACGTATAACGTATAACGTATAACATATAACGTATAACGTACAGCGTATAACGTATAACGTACAACGTACAACGTGTAACGTATAACGTATAACGTATAACGTACAGCGTATAACGTACAGCGTATAACGTGTGACGTATAACGTATAACGTACAGCGTATAACGTACAACGTACAACGTATAACGTACAACGTATAACGTACAACGTACAACGTGTATCGTATAACCTATAACGTATATCGTATAACGTATAACGTATAACGTATAACGTACAACGTATAACGTATACCGTATAACGTACAACGTACAACGTGTAACGTATAACGTATAACGTACAGCGTATAACGTACAGCGTATAACGTACAGCGTATAACGTATAACGTATAACGTATAACGTGTAACGTATGACGTATAACGTACAACGTACAACGTGTAACGTACAGCGTATAACGTACAGCGTATAACGTACAGCGTATAACGTACAGCGTATAACGTATAACGTATAACGTATAACGTATAACGTATAACGTATAACGTATAACGTATAACGTATAACGTAGAGCGTATAACGTATAACATACAACGTATAACGTACAACGTATAACGTACAACGTATAACGTACAACGTATAACGTACAACGTATAACGTACAACGTACAACGTGTAACGTATAACGTATAACGTATAACTTATAACGTACAGCGTATAACGTATAACGTATAACGTGTAACGTATAACGTATAACGTACAACGTATAACGTACAGCGTATAACGTACAGCGTATAACGTACAGCGTATAACGTACAGCGTATAACGTACAGCGTATAACGTATAACGTATAACGTATAACGTATAACGTATAACGTATAACGTATAACGTATAACGTATAACGTATATCGTATAACGTATAACGTATAACGTATAACGTATAACGTATAACGTATAACGTATAACGTATAACGTATAACGTACAGCGTATAACGTATAACGTACAACGTATAACGTACAACGTATAACGTACAACGTACAACGTGTAACGTATAACGAATAACGTACAACGTATAACGTACAACGTATAACGTACAACGTACAACGTGTAACGTATAACGTATAACGTATAACGTACAGCGTATAACGTACAGCGTATAACGTACAGCGTATAACGTATAACGTATAACGTGTGACGTATAACGTATAACGTACAGCGTATAACGTACAGCGTATAACGTATAACGTATAAGGTATAACGTACAGCGTATAGCGTACAACGTATAACGTATAACGTATAACGTACAGCGTATAACGTACAGCGTATAACGTATAACGTACAACGTGTAACGTATAAGTTATAACGTACAACGCATAACGTGTAACGTATAACATATAACGTACAACATATAACGTACAACGTATAACGTACAACGTATAACGTACAACGTACAACGTATAACATACAACGTATAACGTACAAGGTACAACGTGTATCGTATAACCTATAACGTATATCGTATAACGTATAACGTATAACGTATAACGTACAACGTATAACGTATACCGTATACCGTATAACGTATAACGTATAACGTACAGCGTATAACGTATAACATACAACGTATAACGTACAACGTATAACGTACAACGTACAACGTATAACGTACAACGTATAACGTACAACGTATAACGTATACCGTATACCGTATAACGTATAACGTATAACGTATAACGTATAACGTATAACGTACATCGTACAACGTGTAACGTATAACATATAACGTACAACATATAACGTACAACGTATAACGTACAACGTATAACGTACAACGTATAACGTACAACGTACAACGTATAACGTACAACGTATAACGTACAACGTATAACGTACAACGTATAACGTACAACGTACATCGTGTAACGTACAACGTATGACGTACAACGTACAACGTGTATCGTATAACCTATAACGTACAACGTATAACGTATAAAGTATAACGTATAACGTATAACGTATAACGTACAGCGTATAACGTATAACATACAACGTATAACGTACAACGTATAACGTATAACGTACAACGTATAACGTACAACGTATAACGTACAACGTACAACGTGTAACGTATAACGAATAACGTACAACGTATAACGTACAACGTATAACGTACAACGTAAAACGTGTAACGTATAACGTATAACGTATAACGTACAGCGTATAACGTACAGCGTATAACGTACAGCGTATAACGTATAACGTATAACGTGTGACGTCTAACGTATAACGTACAGCGTATAACGTACAGCGTATAACGTACAGCGTATAACGTATAACGTATAACGTGTGACGTATAACGTATAACGTACAGCGTATAACGTACAGCGTATAACGTATAACGTATAAGGTATAACGTACAGCGTATAACGTACAACGTATAACGTATAACGTATAACGTACAGCGTATAACGTACAGCGTATAACGTATAACGTACAACGTGTAACGTATAAGTTATAACGTACAACGTATAACGTGTAACGTATAACATATAACGTACAACATATAACGTACAACGTATAACGTACAACGTATAACGTACAACGTACAACGTATAACGTACAACGTATAACGTACAACGTGCAACGTGTATCGTATAACTTATAACGTATATCGTATAACGTATAACGTATAACGTATAACGTACAACGTATAACGTATACCGTATACCGTATAACGTATAACGTATAACGTATAACGTACAACGTGTAACGTATAACATATAACGTACAACGTATAACGTATAACGTATAACGTACAGCGTATAACGTACAGCGTATAACGTATAACGTACAACGTGTAACGTATAAGTTATAACGTACAACGTATAACGTGTAACGTATAACATATAACGTACAACATATAACGTACAACGTATAACGTATAACGTATAACGTATAACGTATAACGTATAACGTATAACGTATAACGTATAACGTATAACGTACATCGTACAACGTGTAACGTATAACATATAACGTACAACATATAACGTACAACGTATAACGTACAACGTATAACGTACAACGTACAACGTATAACGTACAACGTATAACGTACAACGTACAACGTGTATCGTATAACCTATAACGTATATCGTATAACGTATAACGTATAACGTATAACGTACAACGTATAACGTATACCGTATACCGTATAACGTATAACGTATAACGTATAACGTATAACGTATAACGTATAACGTATAACGTATAACGTATAACGTATAACGTATAACGTACATCGTACAACGTGTAACGTATAACATATAACGTACAACATATAACGTACAACGTATAACGTACAACGTATAACGTACAACGTATAACGTACAACGTATAACGTACAACGTATAACGTACAACGTACAACGTATAACGTACAACGTATAACGTACAACGTACAACGTGTATCGTATAACCTATAACGTACAACGTATAACGTATAACGTATAACGTATAACGTATAACGTATAACGTACAGCGTATAACGTATAACATACAACGTATAACGTACAACGTATAACGTATAACGTACAACGTATAACGTACAACGTATAACGTACAACGTACAACGTGTAACGTATAACGAATAACGTACAACGTATAACGTACAACGTATAACGTACAACGTACAACGTGTAACGTATAACGTATAACGTATAACGTACAGCGTATAACGTACAGCGTATAACGTACAGCGTATAACGTACAGCGTATAACGTATAACGTATAACGTGTGACGTCAAACGTATAACGTACAGCGTATAACGTACAGCGTATAACGTACAGCGTATAACGAGTGACGTATAACGTATAACGTACAGCGTATAACGTACAGCGTATAACGTATAACGTATAAGGTATAACGTACAGCGTATAACGTACAACGTATAACGTATAACGTATAACGTACAGCGTATAACGTACAGCGTATAACGTATAACGTATAACGTATAACGTATAACGTACAACGTATAACGTATAACGTACAGCGTATAACGTATAACGTACAACGTATAACGTACAACGTATAACGTACAACGTATAACGTACAACGTATAACGTACAACGTACAACGTGTAACGTATAACGTATAACGTACAGCGTATAACGTATAACATACAACGTATAACGTACAACGTATAACGTACAACGTATAACGTACAACGTATAACGTACAACGTACAACGTGTAACGTATAACGTATAACGTACAGCGTATAACGTATAACGTACAACGCATAATGTACAACGTATAACGTACAACGTACAACGGGTAACGTATAACGTATAACGTATAACTTATAACGTACAGCGTATAACGTACAGCGTATAACATATAACGTATAACGTATAACGTACAACGTATAACGTACAGCGTATAACGTACACAGCGTATAACGTACAGCGTATAACGTACAGCGTATAACGTATAACGTATAACGTATAACGTATAACGTATAACGTATAACGTATAACGTATAACGTATAACGTATAACGTATAACGTATAACGTATAACGTATAACATATAACGTATAACGTACAGCGTATAACGTATAACGTACAACGTGTAACGTACAACGTATAACGTACAACGTACAACGTGTATCGTATAACCTATAACGTATATCGTATAACGTATAACGTATAACGTATAACGTACAACGTATAACGTATACCGTATACCGTATAACGTATAACGTATAACGTATAACGTATAACGTATAACGTACATCGTACAACGTGTAACGTATAACATATAACGTACAACATATAACGTACAACGTATAACGTACAACGTATAACGTACAACGTATAACGTACAACGTACAACGTATAACGTACAACGTATAACGTACAACGTACAACGTGTATCGTATAACCTATAACGTACAACGTATAACGTATAACGTATAACGTATAACGTATAACGTACAGCGTATAACGTATAACATACAACGTATAACGTACAACGTATAACGTATAACGTACAACGTATAACGTACAACGTATAACGTACAACGTACAACGTGTAACGTATAACGAATAACGTACAACG
This sequence comes from Lasioglossum morio, assembly GCA_916610235.2. Classification (NCBI taxonomy): domain Eukaryota; kingdom Metazoa; phylum Arthropoda; class Insecta; order Hymenoptera; family Halictidae; genus Lasioglossum; species Lasioglossum morio. The sequence continues at coordinate 14,095 of CAKAJA020000666.1, read as the reverse complement.
TATAACGTACAACGTATAACGTACAACGTACAACGTGTAACGTATAACGTATAACGTATAACGTACAGCGTATAACGTACAGCGTATAACGTACAGCGTATAACGTATAACGTATAACGTGTGACGTCTAACGTATAACGTACAGCGTATAACGTACAGCGTATAACGTACAGCGTATAACGTATAACGTATAACGTGTGACGTATAACGTATAACGTACAGCGTATAACGTACAGCGTATAACGTATAACGAATAAGGTATAACGTACAGCGTATAACGTACAACGTATAACGTATAACGTATAACGTACAGCGTATAACGTACAGCGTATAACGTATAACGTACAACGTGTAACGTATAAGTTATAACGTACAACGTATAACGTGTAACGTATAACATATAACGTACAACATATAACGTACAACGTATAACGTACAACGTATAACGTACAACGTACAACGTATAACGTACAACGTATAACGTACAACGTACAACGTGTATCGTATAACCTATAACGTATATCGTATAACGTATAACGTATAACGTATAACGTACAACGTATAACGTATACCGTATACCGTATAACGTATAACGTATAACGTATAACGTATAACGTATAACGTATAACGTACATCGTACAACGTGTAACGTATAACATATAACGTACAACATATAACGTACAACGTATAACGTACAACGTATAACGTACAACGTATAACGTACAACGTACAACGTATAACGTACAACGTATAACGTACAACGTATAACGTACAACGTATATCGTACAACGTACAACGTATAACGTACAACGTATAACGTACAACGTACAACGTGTATCGTATAACCTATAACGTACAACGTATAACGTATAACGTATAACGTATAACGTATAACGTACAGCGTATAACGTATAACATACAACGTATAACGTACAACGTATAACGTATAACGTACAACGTATAACGTACAACGTATAACGTACAACGTACAACGTGTAACGTATAACGAATAACGTACAACGTATAACGTACAACGTATAACGTACAACGTACAACGTGTAACGTATAACGTATAACGTATAACGTACAGCGTATAACGTACAGCGTATAACGTACAGCGTATAACGTATAACGTATAACGTGTGACGTCTAACGTATAACGTACAGCGTATAACGTACAGCGTATAACGTACAGCGTATAACGTATAACGTATAACGTGTGACGTATAACGTATAACGTACAGCGTATAACGTACAGCGTATAACGTATAACGTATAACGTATAACGTACAGCGTATAACGTATAACATACAACGTATAACGTACAACGTATAACGTATAACGTACAACGTACAACGTATAACGTACAACGTATAACGTACAACGTATAACGTACAACGTATAACGTACAACGTACAACGTATAACGTACAACGTATAACGTATAACGTATAACGTATAACGTATAACGTATAACGTATAACGTATAACGTACATCGTACAACGTGTAACGTATAACATATAACGTACAACATATAACGTACAACGTATAACGTACAACGTATAACGTACAACGTATAACGTACAACGTACAACGTATAACGTACAACGTATAACGTACAACGTACAACGTGTATCGTATAACCTATAACGTACAACGTATAACGTATAACGTATAACGTATAACGTATAACGTATAACGTACAGCGTATAACGTACAGCGTATAACGTACAGCGTATAACGTATAACGTATAACGTGTGACGTATAACGTACAGCGTATAACGTACAGCGTATAACGTATAACGTATAAGGTATAACCCTACAGCGTATAACGTACAACGTATAACGTATAACGTATAACGTACAGCGTATAACGTACAGCGTATAACGTATAACGTATAACGTGTGACGTCTAACGTATAACGTACAGCGTATAACGTACAGCGTATAACGTACAGCGTATAACGTACAGCGTATAACGTATAACGTATAACGTGTGACGTATAACGTATAACGTACAGCGTATAACGTACAGCGTATAACGTATAACGTATAAGGTATAACCCTACAGCGTATAACGTACAACGTATAACGTATAACGTATAACGTACAGCGTATAACGTACAACGTACAACGTATAACGTACAACGTATAACGTACAACGTATAACGTACAACGTATAACGTACAACGTACAACGTATAACGTACAACGTATAACGTACAACGTACAACGTGTATCGTATAACCTATAACGTATATCGTATAACGTATAACGTATAACGTATAACGTACAACGTATAACGTATACCGTATACCGTATAACGTATAACGTATAACGTATAACGTACAACGTGTAACGTATAACATATAACGTACAACGTATAACGTATAACGTACAGCGTATAACGTACAGCGTATAACGTATAACGTACAACGTGTAACGTATAAGTTATAACGTACAACGTATAACGTGTAAAGTATAACATATAACGTACAACATATAACGTACAACGTATAACGTACAACGTATAACGTATAACGTACAGCGTATAACGTACAGCGTATAACGTATAACGTACAACGTGTAACGTATAAGTTATAACGTACAACATATAACGTACAACGTATAACGTATAACGTATAACGTATAACGTATAACGTATAACGTATAACGTATAACGTACATCGTACAACGTGTAACGTATAACATATAACGTACAACGTATAACGTGTAACGTATAACATATAACGTACAACATATAACGTACAACGTATAACGTATAACGTATAACGTATAACGTATAACGTATAACGTATAACGTATAACGTATAACGTACATCGTACAACGTGCAACGTATAACATATAACGTACAAAGTATAACGTACAACGTACAACGTATAACGTACAACGTATAACGTACAACGTACAACGTGTATCGTATAACCTATAACGTATATCGTATAACGTATAACGTATAACGTATAACGTACAACGTATAACGTATACCGTATACCGTATACCGTATAACGTACAACGTACAACGTGTAACGTATAACGTATAACGTACAGCGTATAACGTATAACGTACAACGTATAATGTACAACGTATAACGTACAACGTACAACGGGTAACGTATAACGTATAACGTACAACGTATAACGTACAACGTATAACGTACAACGTACAACGTGTATCGTATAACCTATAACGTATATCGTATAACGTATAACGTATAACTTATAACGTACAGCGTATAACGTACAGCGTATAACGTACAGCGTATAACATATAACGTATAACGTATAACGTACAACGTATAACGTACAGCGTATAACGTACACAGCGTATAACGTACAGCGTATAACGTACAGCGTATAACGTACAGCGTATAACGTATAACGTATAACGTGTGACGTCTAACGTATAACGTACAGCGTATAACGTACAGCGTATAACGTACAGCGTATAACATACAACGTATAACGTACAACGTATAACGTACAACGTATAACGTACAACGTATAACGTACAACGTACAACGTGTAACGTATAACGTATAACGTATAACTTATAACGTACAGCGTATAACGTATAACGTATAACGTGTAACGTATAACGTATAACGTACAGCGTATAACGTACAGCGAATAACGTATAAGGTATAACGAACAACGTATAACGTATAACGTATAACGTATAACGTATAACGTATAACGTATAACGTATAACGTATAACGTATAACGTATAACGTATAACGTATAACGTATAACGTATAACGTATAACGTACATCGTACAACGTGTAACGTATAACATATAACGTACAACATATAACGTACAACGTATAACGTAGAACGTATAACGTACAACGTATAACGTACAACGTACAACGTATAACGTACAACGTATAACGTACAACGTACAACGTGTATCGTATAACCTATAACGTACAACGTATAACGTATAACGTATAACGTATAACGTATAACGTATAACGTATAACGTACAGCGTATAACGTATAACGTACAGCGTATAACGTATAACATACAACGTATAACGTACAACGTATAACGTACAACGTATAACGTACAACGTATAACGTATAACGTACAACGTGTAACGTACAACGTATAACGTACAACGTATAACGTACAACGTACAACGTGTAACGTATAACGTACAACGTATAACGTACAACGTACAACGGGTAACGTATAACGTATAACGTATAACTTATAACGTACAACGTATAACGTACAGCGTATAACGTACACAGCGTATAACGTACAGCGTATAACGTACAGCGTATAACGTACAGCGTATAACGTATAACGTATAACGTGTGACGTCTAACGTATAACGTACAGCGTATAACGTACAGCGTATAACGTACAGCGTATAACATACAACGTATAACGTACAACGTATAACGTACAACGTATAACGTACAACGTATAACGTACAACGTACAACGTGTAACGTATAACGTATAACGTATAACTTATAACGTACAGCGTATAACGTATAACGTATAACGTGTAACGTATAACGTATAACGTACAGCGTATAACGTACAGCGAATAACGTATAAGGTATAACGAACAACGTATAACGTATAACGTATAACGTATAACGTATAACGTATAACGTATAACGTATAACGTATAACGTATAACGTATAACGTATAACGTATAACGTATAACGTATAACGTATAACGTACATCGTACAACGTGTAACGTATAACATATAACGTACAACATATAACGTACAACGTATAACGTAGAACGTATAACGTACAACGTATAACGTACAACGTACAACGTATAACGTACAACGTATAACGTACAACGTACAACGTGTATCGTATAACCTATAACGTACAACGTATAACGTATAACGTATAACGTATAACGTATAACGTATAACGTACAGCGTATAACGTATAACATACAACGTATAACGTACAACGTATAACGTATAACGTATAACGTACAACGTATAACGTACAACGTATAACGTACAACGTACAACGTGTAACGTATAACGAATAACGTACAACGTATAACGTACAACGTATAACGTACAACGTACAACGTGTAACGTATAACGTATAACGTATAACGTACAGCGTATAACGTACAGCGTATAACGTACAGCGTATAACGTATAACGTATAACGTGTGACGTCTAACGTATAACGTACAGCGTATAACGTACAGCGTATAACGTACAGCGTATAACGTACAACGTACAACGTGTATCGTATAACCTATAACGTATATCGTATAACGTATAACGTATAACGTATAACGTATAACGTACAACGTATAACGTATACCGTATACCGTATAACGTATAACGTATAACGTGTAACGTACATCGTACAACGTGTAACGTATAACATATAACGTACAACATATAACGTACAACGTACAACGTACAACGTATAACGTACAACGTATAACGTACAACGTACAACGTATAACGTATAACGTACAGCGTATAACGTATAACGTATAACGTACAACGTATAACGTATAACGTACAGCGTATAACGTATAACATACAACGTATAACGTACAACGTATAACGTACAACGTATAACGTACAACGTATAACGTATAACGTACAACGTGTAACGTACAACGTATAACGTACAACGTATAACGTACAACGTACAACGTGTAACGTATAACGTACAACGTATAACGTACAACGTACAACGGGTAACGTATAACGTATAACGTATAACTTATAACGTACAACGTATAACGTATAACGTACAGCGTATAACGTATAACATACAACGTATAACGTACAACGTATAACGTACAACGTATAACGTACAACGTATAACGTACAACGTACAACGTGTAACGTATAACGTATAACGTACAGCGTATAACGTATAACATACAACGTATAACGTACAACGTATAACGTACAACGTATAACATATAACGTATAACGTATAACGTACAACGTATAACGTACAGCGTATAACGTACACAGCGTATAACGTACAGCGTATAACGTACAGCGTATAACGTATAACGTATAACGTATAACGTATAACGTATAACGTATAACGTATAACGTATAACGTATAACGTATAACGTATAACGTATAACGTATAACGTATAACGTATAACGTATAACGTATAACGTATAACGTATAACGTATAACATATAACGTATAACGTACAGCGTATAACGTATAACGTACAACGTATAACGTACAACGTACAACGTATAACGTACAGCGTATAACGTATAACGTACAACGTATAATGTACAACGTATAACGTACAACGTACAACGGGTAACGTATAACGTATAACGTATAACTTATAACGTACAGAGTATAACGTACAGCGTATAACATATAACGTACAACGTATAACGTACAACGTATAACGTACAGCGTATAACGTACAGCGTATAACGTACAGCGTATAACGTACAGCGTATAACGAACAGCGTATAACGTATAACGTATAACGTATAACGTACAGCGTATAACGTATAACGTACAACGTATAACGTACAACGTACAACGTGTAACGTATAACGTATAACGTATAACGTACAGCGTATAACGTACAGCGTATAACGTACAGCGTATAACGTACAGCGTATAACGTATAACGTATAACGTATAACGTATAACGTACAACGTATAACGTATACCGTATACCGTATAACGTATAACGTATAACGTATAACGTATAACGTATAACGTATAACGTATAACATACAACGTACAACGTGTAACGTATAACGTATAACGTATAACGTACAGCGTATAACGTACAGCGTATAACGTACAGCGTATAACGTATAACGTATAACGTATAACGTGTAACGTATAACGTATAACGTACAGCGTATAACGTACAGCGAATAACGTATAAGTTATAACGTACAACGTATAACGTATAACGTATAACGTATAACGTATAACGTATAACGTATAACGTATAACGTATAACGTATAACGTATAACGTATAACGTATAACGTATAACGTATAACGTATAACGTATAACGTATAACGTATAACGTATAACGTATAACGTATAACGTATAACGTATAACGTATAACGTATAACGTATAACGTATAACGTATAACGTATAACGTACATCGTACAACGTGTAACGTATAACGTATAACGTACAACGTACAACGTGTATCGTATAACCTATAACGTATATCGTATAACGTATAACGTATAACGTATAACGTACAACGTATAACGTATACCGTATACCGTATAACGTATAACGTATAACGTATAACGTATAACGTATAACGTATAACGTATAACGTACATCGTACAACGTGTAACGTATAACGTATAACGTACAACGTATAACGTACAGCGTATAACGTACAGCGTATAACGTACAGCGTATAACGTACAGCGTATAACGTACAGCCTATAACGTATAACGTATAACGTATAACGTATAACGTATAACGTATAACGTATAACGTATAACGTATAACGTATAACGTATAACGTACAACGTATAACGTACAACGTATAACGTACAACGTATAACGTACAACGTACAACGTGTAACGTATAACGTATAACGTACAGCGTATAACGTATAACATACAACGTATAACGTACAACGTATAACGTACAACGTATAACATATAACGTATAACGTATAACGTACAACGTATAACGTACAGCGTATAACGTACACAGCGTATAACGTACAGCGTATAACGTACAGCGTATAACGTATAACGTATAACGTATAACGTATAACGTATAACGTATAACGTATAACGTATAACGTATAACGTATAACGTATAACGTATAACGTATAACGTATAACGTATAACGTATAACGTATAACGTATAACATATAACGTATAACGTACAGCGTATAACGTATAACGTACAACGTATAACGTACAACGTACAACGTATAACGTACAGCGTATAACGTATAACGTACAACGTATAATGTACAACGTATAACGTACAACGTACAACGGGTAACGTATAACGTATAACGTATAACTTATAACGTACAGAGTATAACGTACAGCGTATAACATATAACGTATAACGTATAACGTACAACGTATAACGTACAGCGTATAACGTACACAGCGTATAACGTACAGCGTATAACGTACAGCGTATAACGTACAGCGTATAACGTATAACGTATAACGTATAACGTATAACGTATAACGTATAACGTATAACGTATAACGTATAACGTATAACGTATAACGTATAACGTATAACGTATAACGTATAACGTATAACGTATAACGTATAACGTATAACGTATAACGTATAACATATAACGTTTAACGTACAGCGTATAACGTATAACGTACAACGTATAACGTACAACGTACAACGTGTAACGTATAACGTATAACGTATAACGTATAACGTACAGCGTATAACGTACAGCGTATAACGTACAGCGTATAACGTACAGCGTATAACGTATAACGTATAACGTATAACGTATAACGTACAACGTATAACGTATACCGTATACCGTATAACGTATAACGTATAACGTATAACGTATAACGTATAACATATAACGTATAACGTACAGCGTATAACGTATAACGTACAACGTATAACGTACAACGTACAACGTATAACGTACAGCGTATAACGTATAACGTACAACGTATAATGTACAACGTATAACGTACAACGTACAACGGGTAACGTATAACGTATAACGTATAACTTATAACGTACAGAGTATAACGTACAGCGTATAACATATAACGTATAACGTATAACGTACAACGTATAACGTACAGCGTATAACGTACACAGCGTATAACGTACAGCGTATAACGTACAGCGTATAACGTACAGCGTATAACGTATAACGTATAACGTATAACGTACAGCGTATAACGTATAACGTACAACGTATAACGTACAACGTACAACGTGTAACGTATAACGTATAACGTATAACGTACAGCGTATAACGTACAGCGTATAACGTACAGCGTATAACGTACAGCGTATAACGTATAACGTATAACGTATAACGTATAACGTACAACGTATAACGTATACCGTATACCGTATAACGTATAACGTATAACGTATAACGTATAACGTATAACGTATAACGTATAACATACAACGTACAACGTGTAACGTATAACGTATAACGTATAACGTACAGCGTATAACGTACAGCGTATAACGTACAGCGTATAACGTATAACGTATAACGTATAACGTGTAACGTATAACGTATAACGTACAGCGTATAACGTACAGCGAATAACGTATAAGTTATAACGTACAACGTATAACGTATAACGTATAACGTATAACGTATAACGTATAACGTATAACGTATAACGTATAACGTATAACGTATAACGTATAACGTATAACGTATAACGTATAACGTATAACGTATAACGTATAACGTATAACGTATAACGTATAACGTATAACGTATAACGTATAACGTATAACGTATAACGTATAACGTATAACGTATAACGTATAACGTACATCGTACAACGTGTAACGTATAACGTATAACGTACAACGTACAACGTGTATCGTATAACCTATAACGTATATCGTATAACGTATAACGTATAACGTATAACGTACAACGTATAACGTATACCGTATACCGTATAACGTATAACGTATAACGTATAACGTATAACGTATAACGTATAACGTATAACGTACATCGTACAACGTGTAACGTATAACGTATAACGTACAACGTATAACGTACAGCGTATAACGTACAGCGTATAACGTACAGCGTATAACGTACAGCGTATAACGTACAGCCTATAACGTATAACGTATAACGTATAACGTATAACGTATAACGTATAACGTATAACGTATAACGTATAACGTATAACGTATAACGTACAACGTATAACGTACAACGTATAACGTACAACGTATAACGTACAACGTACAACGTGTAACGTATAACGTATAACGTACAGCGTATAACGTATAACATACAACGTATAACGTACAACGTATAACGTACAACGTATAACATATAACGTATAACGTATAACGTACAACGTATAACGTACAGCGTATAACGTACACAGCGTATAACGTACAGCGTATAACGTACAGCGTATAACGTATAACGTATAACGTATAACGTATAACGTATAACGTATAACGTATAACGTATAACGTATAACGTATAACGTATAACGTATAACGTATAACGTATAACGTATAACGTATAACGTATAACGTATAACATATAACGTATAACGTACAGCGTATAACGTATAACGTACAACGTATAACGTACAACGTACAACGTATAACGTACAGCGTATAACGTATAACGTACAACGTATAATGTACAACGTATAACGTACAACGTACAACGGGTAACGTATAACGTATAACGTATAACTTATAACGTACAGAGTATAACGTACAGCGTATAACATATAACGTATAACGTATAACGTACAACGTATAACGTACAGCGTATAACGTACACAGCGTATAACGTACAGCGTATAACGTACAGCGTATAACGTACAGCGTATAACGTATAACGTATAACGTATAACGTATAACGTATAACGTATAACGTATAACGTATAACGTATAACGTATAACGTATAACGTATAACGTATAACGTATAACGTATAACGTATAACGTATAACGTATAACGTATAACGTATAACGTATAACATATAACGTTTAACGTACAGCGTATAACGTATAACGTACAACGTATAACGTACAACGTACAACGTGTAACGTATAACGTATAACGTATAACGTATAACGTACAGCGTATAACGTACAGCGTATAACGTACAGCGTATAACGTACAGCGTATAACGTATAACGTATAACGTATAACGTATAACGTACAACGTATAACGTATACCGTATACCGTATAACGTATAACGTATAACGTATAACGTATAACGTATAACGTATAACGTATAACGTACAACGTACAACGTGTAACGTATAACGTATAACGTATAACGTACAGCGTATAACGTACAGCGTATAACGTACAGCGTATAACGTATAACGTATAACGTATAACGTGTAACGTATAACGTATAACGTACAGCGTATAACGTACAGCGAATAACGTATAAGTTATAACGTACAACGTATAACGTATAACGTATAACGTATAACGTATAACGTATAACGTATAACGTATAACGTATAACGTATAACGTATAACGTATAACGTATAACGTATAACGTATAACGTATAACGTATAACGTATAACGTATAACGTATAACGTATAACGTATAACGTATAACGTATAACGTATAACGTATAACGTATAACGTATAACGTATAACGTATAACGTATAACGTACATCGTACAACGTGTAACGTATAACGTATAACGTACAACGTACAACGTGTATCGTATAACCTATAACGTATATCGTATAACGTATAACGTATAACGTATAACGTACAACGTATAACGTATACCGTATACCGTATAACGTATAACGTATAACGTATAACGTATAACGTATAACGTATAACGTACATCGTACAACGTGTAACGTATAACGTATAACGTACAACGTATAACGTACAGCGTATAACGTACAGCGTATAACGTACAGCGTATAACGTACAGCCTATAACGTATAACGTATAACGTATAACGTATAACGTATAACGTATAACGTGTAACGTATAACGTATAACGTATAACGTATAACGTATAACGTATAACGTATAACGTATAACGTATAACGTATAACGTATAACGTATAACGTATAACGTATAACGTATAACGTATAACGTATAACGTATAACGTATAACGTATAACGTATAACGTATAACGTATAACGTATAACGTATAACGTATAACGTATAACGTATAACGTATAACGTATAACGTATAACGTATAACGTATAACGTATAACGTATAACGTATAACGTATAACGTATAACGTATAACGTATAACGTATAACGTATAACGTATAACGTATAACGTATAACGTATAACGTATAACGTATAACGTACATCGTACAACGTGTAACGTATAACATATAACGTACAACATATAACGTACAATTTATAACGTATAACGTATAACGTATAACGTATAACGTACAACGTATAACGTACAACGTATAACGTACAACGTATAACGTACAACGTACAACGTGTAACGTATAACGTATAACGTATAACGTAAAACGTATAACGTACAACGTATAAGGTACAGCGTATAACGTACAGCGTATAACGTACAGCGTATAACGTACAACGTATAACGTATAACGTATAACGTATAACGTATAACGTATAACGTATAACGTATAACGTATAACGTATAACGTATAACGTATAACGTATAACGTATAACGTATAACGTATAACGTATAACGTATAACGTATAACGTATAACGTATAACGTATAACGTATAACGTATAACGTATAACGTATAACGTATAACGTATAACGTATAACGTATAACGTATAACGTATAACGTATAACGTATAACGTATAACGTATAACGTATAACGTATAACGTATAACGTATAACGTATAACGTATAACGTATAACGTATAACGTATAACGTATAACGTATAACGTATAACGTATAACGTATAACGTATAACATATAACGTATAACGTATAACGTACAGCGTATAACGTATAACGTACAGCGTATAACGTATAACGTATAACGTATAACGTATAACGTATAACGTATAACGTATAACGTATAACGTATAACGTATAACGTACAACGTACAACGTGTAACGTATAACGTATAACGTATAACGTACAGCTTATAACGTACAGCGTATAACGTACAGCGTATAACCTATAACGTATATCGTATAACGTATAACGTATAACGTATAACGTACAACGTATAAGGTATAACGTACAACGTATAACGTATAACGTATAACGTATAACGTATAACGTACAGCGTATAACGTACAGCGTATAACGTATAAGGTATAACGTACAGCGTATAACGTACAACGTATAACGTATAACGTATAACGTATAACGTACAGCGTATAACGTACAGCGTATAACGTATAACGTATAACGTATAACGTATAACGTACAGCGTATAACGTATAACATACAACGTATAACGTACAACTTATAACGTATAACGTACAACATATAACGTACAACGTATAACGTATAACGTACAACGTACAACGTGTAACGTATAACGAATAACGTACAACGTATAACGTACAACGTATAACGTACAACGTACAACGTGTAACGTATAACGTATAACGTATAACGTACAGCGTATAACGTACAGCGTATAACGTACAGCGTATAACGTATAACGTATAACGTGTGACGTCTAACGTATAACGTACAGCGTATAACGTACAGCGTATAACGTACAGCGTATAACGTATAACGTATAACGTCTGACGTATAACGTATAACGTACAGCGTATAACGTACAGCGTATAACGTATAACGTATAAGGTATAACGTACAGCGTATAACGTACAACGTATAACGTATAACGTATAACGTACAGCGTATAACGTAAAGCGTATAACGTATAACGTATAACGTATAACGTACAACGTATAACGTATAACGTACAGCGTATAACGTATAACATACAACGTATAACGTACAACGTATAACGTACAACGTATAACGTACAACGTATAACGTACAACGTATAACGTACAACGTACAACGTGTAACGTATAACGTATAACGTACAGCGTATAACGTACAGCGTATAACGTACAGCGTATAACGTATAACGTATAACGTATAACGTGTAACGTATGACGTATAACGTACAACGTACAACGTGTAACGTACAGCGTATAACGTACAGCGTATAACGTACAGCGTATAACGTACAGCGTATAACGTATAACGTACAGCGTATAACGTATAAGGTATAACGTACAACGTACAACGTGTAACGTATAACGTATAACGTGTAACGTATAACGTACAGCGTATAACGTACAGCGTATAACGTACAACGTATAACGTATACCGTATACCGTATAACGTATAACG